>JAHDVE020005407.1:0-13814 GCA_022606495.2 Halesus radiatus | reverse complement strand
AAAAATAAAAAATAAAAAAAAATTAAAAAAAAAAAAAAAAAAAAAAATAATAATAATAACAATAATAATAATAATGAGTGAGTTTAGGTAACTTTTTGTTGTCAATACTGTCAGATGAATTTGGGGGTAGGTCACACTCTGTTGTTAAACCTGTGAATTAGGAACGCAGGTTGTTAAAAGTGAAATTTAATCATTGAAGAAGATAATATTAACATAATCTAAATGAAACATGAAACCGAAAAAACAACAGAAAATAAATAGATATCAGTCGCATTTGGGACTCGAACCCTGGACCTCTGTCTTTTCGGAACAACCGCTTTACCAACTTATAAATTGAACTGATCTCATTACCTAAGTTGGCAAAGCGGTTGTCCCGGAAAGACAGAGGTCGTGGGTTCGAGTCCCACATGTGACTGATATCTTTTTTATTTTCTGTTGTTTTTTTTGATTTCATGTTTCATTTAGGTTATATTTATTTATTTATTTTTATTTTTATTTTTATTTTTATTTTTATTTTTATTTTTATTTTTATTTTTATTTTTATTTTTATTTCTATTTTTATTTTTATTTTTATTTTTATTTTTATTTTTATTTTTATTTTTATTTTTATTTTTATTTTTATTTTTATTTTTATCTTTATTTTTATTTCTAAAATGAGGTTTTTATACTTCATAAATTAATTTAAAAAATGATAAATCAACATTGTAGTTCTGTCACGGATAATCGTTAAACGTGAGTAGAAATCACATTTTACTGCCATAAGTCATAACTGTTACGTGAATTCTAATAATAACATCATATCTACGCATAAACACGTTTCCAATTTAAGTCAAAATATACATTTGTCGAAGGAAGCAATCTCTTCGTGGCTTGACATTATAATTTAAATGAAAAATGTTTTTGATTTAAGCCACTTTATTTTTATATATATTTCTGCATTCGACCGGTTTCGGTTGGACTCAACCTACTTCAGGAATGTACACATATAAACTTCAGGAATGTACGAGGTGTGTTCAAAAGAAAAGTTGAATTTTGAATTTTCGCGGGCTGTGCAAATTCGATTATAGTTCTTTTTTTTTTGTTTGTACACATATGTTTATCATATATTAACATTATCAGCCATTTTGGATTAGTGGTTTGTTTTTGACAACTGGAAAGGTTAGTCACGTTTTGTTTTTTCTTCGATTTTTCGAAATCCAAAAAAATCGAAAAACTACGATTTTTTTGGATTTTTTTAAGAAATGCTGATGAGGACATAGAAAACAAAGCAAATCTAAAATTCCACTTTAATCGGACTGATGATGCCCCAGAAAACGGCTATCAAGTTCCGACCAAAACTAGGAAATTCCACCATAGGATTAAAAAAAAATTCTAAAAAGAATCAATTTTTTGGATTTTTTGAAGAAAAGCTGATGAGGACATAGAAAATAAAGCAAATCTACGATTTCACTTCAATCGGACTGATGACGCCTCACAAAACGAACCTAACGTAAAAAATCGAAGAACACACAAAAACGTGACTAACCTTTCCAGTTGTCAAAAACAAACCACTGATCCAAAATGGCTGATAATGCTAACATATGATAAACATATGTGTACCAACATAACAAAAAAAATCTATAATCGAATGTACACAGCCCGCGAAAATTCAAAATTCACCTTTTCTTTTGAACACACCTCGTATGTATACATGTAAGTTTATATGTGAAACCGGTCGAAGGCAGAAATATATAAAAATATACAAAAATATATAAAATAAAGTGACTTAAAACAAAAACGTTTTTCAAAATATAAAATTTTAACGATATCACGCTCTCCTTATGCAGGTGGCGATAAGGTTGAAAGTCCCGCTTAACATCGACCGCATGTTTCGATTTACGCAAAAAAACCTTCACCAAAAAACGTGTTTTATTCTATTATGTAAAGCTCAGACATAACTATTAAAATGTTTTACCGTCATATTCTAAAAAACTTAATTTACCACAATGAACAATACGACAATATCGGAAAATGGGTTCGTAAGTAGGAGAGTTTGCGCTTTAAACATTTTTTTTTATGTCTCATACTTTATTTTTTTCTAAGCTTATAAAAAGACATACCAAAAAAATGCCCGGTTAAACGAAAGGCCAAGGTGTGTTCTACTTGCAGTATTTAATTAAATCATCTACGATATTTGTAGGCCATCAAATTCTCAAACCGAAAATACATTACTTCCAATTGCCTCGCCTTAAGAATTACAAATCAAATTAAAAAAATTACGACATTCAAAATTGCAGATTACATATTTCGTCACTTCTTTCATAAATTTCAAAACATTTTTCTCTTATTTTATATTGTTGAGTATTTCTTGGACGGTCTTCACGGCTCTATATAGTAATGAGTTTTACGATTTTGTTTTCTTTGAAAGGGGAAATCTTATTTCATTTCTTCTTCTCGTAGAGTGGTTATTTCTGTGTTGATGTTTATTAATTTTTCTGAAGAATTCAGAATTTTGTTGACCGTTAAACATTTTAAAGAGAAAAACTATTAAATTCAAGTATATCATTTGTTTAAAAGACAGTATGTTTAGATGCCTTAGCATTTTTTAAACTTTGGAATATTTGTTTAACTAATTAACTGACCATCACGATGTTTCCCCGCAGGGGTAGGCAGAGAGGACGGACCGCCAAACAACTCGATCTTGGCATACACTTCTTGCTTCATTCACATTAATACAACGCCTCATACTTTCTCTTCTGTTATTCCGACTTTTGACATGGCCCGACTCGAGTATTTAATTCACTTGATCGTGCCATGTCTTCCTCGGACGTCCCCGGCTTCTTCTTCCATTCACATTCGGATCATATATTCTCCCTAGAGGGCCCTCTACATGCCCAAACCATCTAAGCGTCCGTTTCTTAATCTTGCTCACTACGATTACATCAGTTTATTTTTACGAAGCCAATATTACCACGATTTGCCAGTTTTACCACAAATTCGTCTCAGAGCTTCCTCATTTTCACAGCATTCGCCTCATCCTTTCAGCAGTTCCATGCCCTCACTGCCACACACCAGGGTATCAGCACTTTTTTGATGGACTGCTAGCTGCTTGGACAACTTTGTTTGTAACCAACATGTCTGCTCTCTGAGTTTCCCACTCACTCCTTCTTTTCAATTGCCTTTTCTCTCCATCTCGTAAACATACTTCCCCAAATACTTGTTTTGTCTTCAAATTATTCGCATTGCTTTGTTTTGCAAAACTGTTAGTTTTCTAAAATGGTCCTCTTTTGACAAGAACAAAATACAGCCACAATAATTAATATCAGGAACAATGATGGCATTGTATATAGTTTTACGGGATTCTGCACTGATACATCTTCTCATCCTTCCGAGTAGTGAGACTTTTTTGGCAATTTCTTTATAACATATATTGTACTTAGAGATAGAGTGAATCTGGAATCTAAAACAACAAGCAAATGTTTCATTTCGGATACTTCTTTCAAAATTTCTCCGTCCATCATTATCAAAAGAAGTAAATAAAGTTAAGTCATTTGTATTAGAATTGAAATTAAGGCGATACAATGGGAAGTAATGCAAAATCGTGTGTTTTCACACGAAACAAGCGGCCGATGTTAAGCGGGAATCTCAACCTTATCGCCACCTGCATAAGGAGCGGATGATTTCGTTGGAATTTCAGCCGATGGATCGCCTTAATTGTATATTTTGAAAAAGGTTTTTGTTTTAAGCCGCTTTATTTTGTATACATATATTTCTGCCTTCGACCGGTTTCACATATAAACTTACATGTATGCATACATTCCTGAAGTTTATATGTGTACATTCCTGAAGAGTCCAACCGAAACCGGTCGAATGCAGAAATACTAGGTTTGTTCAAAAGAAAAGGTAATTTTTGAATTTTCGTGGGCTCTGTACATTCGATTATCGATTTTTTTTGTTATGTTGGTACACATATATTTATCATATGTTAGCATTATCAGCCATTTTGGATTAGTGGTTTGTTTTTGACAACTGGAAAGGTTAGTCACGTTTTTGTGTGTTCTTCGATTTTTTACTTTAGGTTCATTTTCCGAGGCATCATCAGTCCGATTGAATGCAAAATCGTGTGTTTTCGGTTTGAGAATTTGTTGGCCTAGAAATATCGTAGATAATTGAATTAAATACTGCAAGTAGATCACACCTTGGCCTTTCATTTAACCGTCCAGTTATTTGATATGTCTTTTTATAAGCTTAGAAAAAAATAAAGTATGAGACATTAAAAAAATATTTAAAGCGCAAAATCTCCTACTTATGAACTCGTTTTCCCATAGTGTCGTATTGCTCATTGTGATAAATTAAGTTGTTTAGAATATGACCGTAAAACATTTTAATAATTATGTCGGAGCTTTACAGAATAGAATAAAACACGCATTTTGGTGATGGTTTTTTTTGCGTAAATCGAAACATGCGGCCAATGTTAAGCGGGAATTTCAACCTTATCGCCACCTGCATAAGGAGCGCGTGATTTCGTTAAAAATTTAGCCGGTGGATGGCCTTAAAACACTTTTTTACTTTGTTCCACTTATTTATTTTCACCAGGACCGGTTTCATCCTACTACGGACATTTTCAGACTGGTAGTTCAAATTCTTAAGCAACGGTATTTATATAAACTTAGGCAGGGGTACACAACATTGCCTCTATATAATGACTGTTTCTATTTTGTTAATTTGAGGTATTATAAGTTATTTTGTTAGTATAAGGTGCATATAGGTAATTATTATGTTTAATATTAAAATTATGAATGATGTTACATAGTAAATAGATATTTTTATGTTCGTAGTTAGGATTAAACCGGATGTCCGCAGTAGGATGAAACCGGTCCTGGTGAAAATAAATAAGTGGAACAAAGTACAAAAGTGTTTTAATTTCAATTCTAATACAATGGAATTCCACCACGAATTAACAGTCCAAAAATCAGACTCATTAAGTCATTTGCGAAGTTACCAGACTACACAATGATGGTTAGGTTCTTTTTTGAGTATTGTTAGGTTATATCGTCACCACGGACATGATTTTTTCTTACGAGCATTGTCAGTCTACGTAAATGTTAAATTATTTGTCAAATAATAATCAATATAACTTTTAACTGAGTTTCGAACCTGCGACTCCTTTGTCCAGAGCCAAGACGCTAGCCGCTCTGTCACGGAGGTCGTCATCTTAGTTAGTCAGCAAAGAATTTTATAAATCGAACACTCACCCTTCTTACTCAAAGTCAAATATGTTAACAACTAAGCCACGGAAGATGCCTTAAAGCTAGCTAAAAGTAGAGTAATACGCGCTCACAGATGACGCCAATTTAAACATTTTAGAAAGAAAAAAAAATTGAACACATAATGTTGTTTTTGTATTGGACTGGAAAGAAATACACATTTTTAATTTTACTATGTAAATAAATCAATGATCTTTTTTTTAGTACAGGTTCCTTTAAATTACTTTTTTGTTTGTTGTTTTTTTATAAAAAATAATGTGAAGTGTATTACGCATATGTTCTTATGTTAAAAAACAAGTTTTTTTATTTGACTTTACCACGAAACGAAATGGACTACTTGCTACAAACACGGCCCAAGCTAGCGTAGCATGTCGGAAACAAAAAATGTTAAAAAAATAATAATAGTTAATTTTTTTTTTAAATGCTATCAAATATTGAAATGAATTGTTTGTTGGCAGATACACGTAATATCTTCCCAACAAGCCCTCCATTAATATGCTTGGTGTAACCCTAAGTGACCAGCTCAGGTATGGGGGTTCCATCGAAGCCAGAGTAAAGTTAGCCTCTCAGAAGCTGGGCGTATTGTACAGAGCCCGCGGATACTGCAGATAGTACACAACTGCTGACCCTGTACAAATCGCAAGTGCGCTCCACTGTAGAATTTTGAAGCCACCTCTGATCGGGAGCCCCGAAATAACTGAAAAAAAAAAACGCTTGACTCTGTGCTGAAACGGGCGGTCCGTTTGATAGATTCGCCTATCTTAACAAACGGACTGCACTCTTTGGAGCACAGACGTTAGTTGAGAATGCTGTCCTTGTTCTACCGGTATTTTAATGGAAGATGCTCCGAGGAACTAGCTTCA
This sequence comes from Halesus radiatus, assembly GCA_022606495.2. Taxonomy (NCBI): domain Eukaryota; kingdom Metazoa; phylum Arthropoda; class Insecta; order Trichoptera; family Limnephilidae; genus Halesus; species Halesus radiatus. The sequence goes on along the minus strand of JAHDVE020005407.1, from coordinate 7,705 downwards.
TTGATCCCTTCGGCACCGGTGCATAGTCGAGAAACACGCCAAACGCGCGCCCAACATTTTCACACGGTTGACATTTGTCACATGAGAACGGGTCGCTTCTACGATTCGTCCTTGTGTTCAACAGCTCGGGTGTGGAATGATCTACAGGCCTCTGTGTTTCCTCCATCCTATAACATGGGTCTCTTCAAGACCCAAGTTCACTCCTTCCTATCCTCTAAAAGACCATCCACACAGCATCCCTAAATATGATATAGGCCTTGAGGGAAATTATTTCCCTGGGTGTCTCCTGTGTGGAGTTACTGTAAAAAAATATATATTAAATTAAATCAATTACTTCTGTGGATTTAAAGCTTTAGTCTTACAAGAAACTGATTACAAAAATACGATAAATTATTGTAAAATCAGCATATACAGTATTTTTATAAGTTTCTTTAAACCTAAAATAACAATTTATTCCATTTCATATTTCGTGTGTACACCCGCCAACAAACAATTCATCTCAATATTTAAGAGCAACAATTACCAAAAGCGTTTTTTTTAATAATTGATTTAGCACCATCTGCGTCTCGTTTAACGCAAAAATTTGTAGTGTTTAAGTACAATTTTGTGATTTTCTTTAACATCTATAGAAGTTGCCAACATTTCCTTATTTTCCTTATCTTTATTATTTATTTTCCTCGTAGACACCAGTCTTCTTTAATATTCTTCGACTATTTTATCCTGTTCCTTCTTTTGATGTATACAACACTCGTATCGAGAAAAATATCTAATGTACATATTACGAATATTCAATATGGCGAGAATACGTTTTGTATTTGTCCTCTTTCTGCTGTATACATTGATTTAAAACAAACTAGCTTGTCACAACCGAATTTAAATAACTAACTAAAATCATGCCGTGAAATTGGGGACATAATATGATTAAAGGTTTTAAAATTATAAATACATTGTCCTTTTTAAGTTTCCGTCGCTACCGCTAGGTTAAAGGCTAACATGAAAAATAAATATTTTTGTAGTGCTATTACAAAAAATATAATAAAGTAGATAATATTAACATATCATAAATGAAACGTGAAGCAGAAAAAGATACAGACAATGAAAAGGTGACAGGGGTAGGCAGAGAGGACGGACCGCCAAACAACTCGATCGTGGCATACACTTATTGCTTCATTCACATTAATACAACGTCTCATACATTCTCTGACATGGCCCGACTCAAGTATTTGATTTACTTGATCGTGCCATGTCTTCCTCATACGTCCCCGGCTTCTTCTTCCATTCACATTCGCGTCACATTATCTCCGTAGACTGCTTTCTTCGTTCATTTGCTCTACATGCCCAAGAAATCTAAGCTTCCATTTCTTAAGCTTACTCATTTTACTTGCATCAGCCTTGCATTCTTTATTTTATTACACACAGCAGCCTCAGAGATCTCATTTCTACAGCATTCAGTCTGCTTTCATCCTTTCCACAGACCGCCCGTTACATATATTAGCAAACAAGAAATGTGCATCAAAACAGAGAGGCGGGACGTCCGATACAATGCCCGTATAAATTTGAAGCGGTTCAGAACTAAATCCGGTGGTGGTTATTAAGAATTAGAGACGTTAACTATAAAATCGGATTAAATTTTAATACTATAAATTACAATTACTTAATGAAAGAACCAAAATTATTAAAACTCTCAGATAGAAAACTTGTTTCTGACCTAACTTTTATTTTCAAAATTGTTAATGGTTTTATAGACAGTCCTGATATAGTCAGTTTAATTAAATTTAATATTCCAACTAGAACTACTCGATCTAAAATTTTATTCAATTGTAACAATAATTTCAGGACTGAGTCATCCAAAAATTCTCTATTACCTAGACTTCACGCAGAAGGTAATACATTTCCAGACATGGTAGATATGTTCAACTGCATGGAATACAAATACAAACAGACAATTATTGCATACATCCTCAACAATTATTAAAATATGTATCTAGAGTATAAGTATCAGTGAATATGGGGTATGTTTTGAATATTCGCCTCTGTAGCTAATTACTTGGAATGGTACTTACACTATGTTATTTCTGTATTTGTTCGTTATTTTATCTATGTATCTACTGTGATGTGTTTTGCAGCTGTTTACCACAAATAACTATATGTGTAAAAGCCCACATAGGGCATATATAATATATAAATTCAGTTTTGACGAGAGATGTACACTAACGGCCATTTTTTCCAGCCCTACTGAGCAACTGTTGAGCCGAAATTTTACCTCAACACTGTTCAAATGGACGAATACGCTCTTCTCAACAAACTCTCCATTAATATTCGTGGATTGAGTTAAAATGTCAGCGAAATGTCAAATGGTTCGAAATTCAAATATCGAATGACAAAGATTTATTTCCGTTTTCGAATGTCAAAAGATGTTTTTTGTATGTTCTCAATAAAACTGAAGAGAACCAAACTTATTTTACTTATTATAAGCTACGTTTTGTCTTGTTTTTTCACGAAAGAGAAACGTCAAATGTCAAATGTACGTCTATGAAAGTGGACGGGCACCTCTATAGACAATTTAGGATAAAAATGGTAGGAAACAGACCAACAGAGCGAATGCTCAACAAAACACTTGACTGATCAGTGCCTCAGATTGATCATTCGAAAAGTTGGGAAGAACGGCCGTCAGAAACGTGGCCTTACTCAACCCTTTTTCTGGATTGTCATTTTCTTCTTCAATTGTTTTTAAAAAATACTCGACATCTCTTATTTTCTGTATTTCTTTTACACAGTTATTTTTCGCTTTCCGTATTTTTGTACACAGGCTGTGATTTTTTTTTACTTCCAAGTCCATGGTCTTTTTGGCGATGCTGTTGGAGATTGTTTTTAATAAACCGAAGAAAATTAATCTGGGTCTTGAAGAAACCCATGTTGTAGGAAAAAGGAAACACAGCAGCTGGAGAATACGTGAAGTCAGAGAAAGAGTCGTAAAAACTACCGATTCTTGTATTGAGTGAGCATTTAGCGTGTCTCCCGATTATATATACGACGCCGAAAGGATCAAAGATGCTAGTTTTGTGCACATTCAATTGAAATGCCGGTAGAACAAACACAGCATTCCCATCTAATCTATTTTCGATTGCAAACCCTCCGTTAATATAGGGGAACTATCAAACGGATAGTCCAATTTGACACAACGTCAAATGACATTCACTTGATCGTGTGCGACTTAATCTTTCATCCTTATTGTTATAGCTCTGACCTACTTTCTAACCTATCTCTTCCTCATCTTCTTCCCATTCCTACTATGTTCAACCTCACAACGTGCTCCAATCGGTTTGTCATAATCCCACTGGCTTCACACGGACGGTAGGAGTTGAGATTCGTGCGCGGTTTTCACGTAGAAAAAAAAAGAGAAAACCATCACCGTGTCAGGATTCCCTAGTGAATCCCAAACCACTGGTAAGAAGAACCGAAAGGTGAAGGTTTTACGGACTTCCCCCTGCACATCTCGGGAATTTAAAATGGGGGAACATAAAAGTGACACGGGAGAGGAGTGCCAATGACATTTTTGGAAAATTTTATGTGCTTTACGGTTGTAAAAACGCTCGAGCCAATTCGAACATAAATAAAAATGATGTTTTCTTTATGGATCACCTACCTAAGAATATTTATATGATATATCTCAACGGGCCTCGACAATAGGTTCCTGCTTCTTGTGGGAGTATTACTAAATGTAAAATTTAACAGAAGGCCAATAATTGCTACACAATTCTGTGAATTTGTTACCTGTGATATATGCTGCATTACTATCATAATTAACATGTATAATACGATATATACGTATGCATATTATCCTCACACTGATCAGAGGCATACAAATGCAGCTGTGATGTATCATATACAAACTCGCCCCACTGTCGTTCAATATCAGGTTATGTTCTGATTTTGTAAATAGTAAAATTTTGTATCACACGTAAACACGTTCCATGAATGTGTAAATTATCACCGAAAACAAGGGCAACAATCATTATATAATTTATTCTAAAATGTACATACGAGGTGTGTTCAAAAGATTCGCGGGCTGTGTACATTCGATTATCGATTTTTTTTTGTTATGTTGGTTTATCATATGTTAGCATTATCAGCCATTTTTGATCAGTGGTTTGTTTTTGACAACTGGAAAGGTTAGTCACGTTTTTGTGTGTTCTTCGATTTTTTATTTAGGTTCGTTTTCTGAGGCATCATCAGTCCGAAAGAAGTGAAATTTTAGATTTGCTTTATTTTCTAAGTCCTCATCAGCATTTCTTCAAAAAAAAATATTCTTTTTAGAAAAAAATTGTTAATAATTGTTAATCCTATGGAGGAATTTCCTAGTTTTGGTCGGAACTTGATAGCCGTTTTCTGGGACATCATCAGTCCGATTAAAGTGAAATTTTAGATTTGCTTTGTTTCTATCATCCTTATCAGTATTTCTTCAAAAAAATCGATGTTTTTCGATTTTTTACTAAAATAATAAAGAGTAAAAAATCGAACAACACACAAAACGTGACTAACCTTTCCAGTTGTCAAAAAAAAACCACTAATCCAAAATGGCTGATAATGCTAACATAAAAAAATCGATTAACGAATGTACACAGCCCGCGAAAATTCAAAATTCACCTTTCCTTTTGAACACACCTCGTACATTTCCCCCCCCCCCCATGTAGCTAATGGATTGCTTGCCATAGTTTGTATATATGGTGTGTACATGTTTTCATGATGTCGTGTACTTGTGACGTTATAATGAATTCTGTGCTTGTACCAGGACTATTCGTGAACCATAGATGTTTACCATCCAAAAATATTGTTTCATAAACATGTTTGTCACTAGTTTTAAGTCACTAGCTACGGGTCTTAGTTGTAGGTCACTAGCTATATGAAGTCTTAGATTTAAGTCACTAATTATGAGTTTGAATTAGGTAGTTTCTGGTTATGATATTAGCTGTAAGCCATTAGTAATAAATCTAATATGTAAATTATTAGATATAAGTCTAACTGATAAGGTATAGGTTGGATAAATTATGTTGTAAAGGGGGCGCTACAGAAATAATCCATTTATTAGATGAATTCGTTCTTGTGCGATTTGGCACAAAGAAACAAAAATATGTTTTATGTTGCAAAATTATTACAAACTAGGAACGTGAGCATGGACTATAACGTTAGTTTTTTCGCGATTAAAAATACATTCTCAGCAGCAGTTCGGAGTGCCAGATGTGCTAGACTTTCAGATGATAGAATATTCTACGATATGAGGCCAGACCTATCTTTTGTCAAAAAACATGACATAAATTACTTTTGCCTAAACCAGTCGTAAATGACACATCTTAACGACAGTCATATTACATAATTTTCAGTTAATTTATCTATCTTAAACGAGCGGTAAATTGTACTGCATTATTTCGCTTTTTTAGTTTAGTGTGTCCATTCTCCAAGTCGGTTATTTCTTTTTTTTTCAAAATTTTCAAATTTTTAAAATTTTTAAAATTTTTAAAATTTTCTAAATTTTCCACATTTTTCAAATTTCACATTTTTTCAACTACCAAACTAGGCACATGCACGTATTATGGTAGTCGAAGTTTGTTGAATACGTACACGTAAAGAATTATAAAAAAAATTAAGATAACATAATTAGAAATAGAAACAGAAGCATTTTACAAACAATATAAAGTTGCATGGTGAAAGAAAAGGTAAAAGTAGATATTTAGTGAATGTATAAGAAAAATCAAATGAAACAAGATAGGAATAAAATCGTAATTTCTGCAAATGTACATATTATATTGTTAAAAAAATTAATATATTAATAATAATCTCTTTTACGATGTAAGACATTCTTTGAAATAATTCATTCCTTTTGTAAATAACCAATTTTGAACACTGATGGTATAGAGACTCTCAGATTTCGATTTCATAGTATCAGTATTCAGTGAGTTGAACATTTTGGGAGCAATATAAGAGAATTATCGTTGGGTGAAGGCTGTTTTCGTTTGGGGAATTGTGCATTTTAGGTGTGGTGAATAGCGGGTGGAAATTTTTTGTTTTGTTTAGTTCATTAAATCATTTTTCTATATGTAAATGAGAATAGTCTTTATGTATAGCTGTTAAATGTCTAAGATTGCGAATTTATTAAAAAAGTGGCTCTGATGGGTGTGATGGGTAACATTTTTTTTTTACAGGTATACCACACAAGAGTCCGAACTACTCCCAACCGTTTGGAGCCAGTGAGACTATGGCATCCTCAATTGGGGAATGTTGTGAGGCTGAAGGTATTGCGGAGGGGAAGAAGATGGGAAAGAGGAAGGTGGGGAAATACCTTGATATTCACATTTGGTCACCAAACACGGCTAAAAGCTATTTCAAGCAACGTTTCAATTCTGAATGGTGGTCTTTCACCAGAGTATATTCCTGGAACGTGCGCAAATATACAATATATTATTTTTAAATTAATTAATTGTGAAACAGCACAAATTAATTAAATAAAATTTGAACATTATTGTTAGTAATAGTTTTTGAGTTGGGACCATGGGACAAAGAATTGATGCTGCACAACATCCCCATCCCACAATAACATATGTAGCGATTGATTGAAACAGTGCAAAGTAAACACATCTTATAGTTTGTAGTTTGAGGATTGATCTGAGTGATGGATTGATCTGAAATCTTACTGATTCTAGTAAGATTTCAATAGAAAAGCAGCTACTTTTGTTGGCTATTTATCGACGTTTGTTCGAAAACAAACATTTAAAAAAAAATCGAAAGTGCTGCTGTGTTGTCTATCGGTTGTGTGAATTAATTTAAATAAACTAGATTGACAGATGTGAAATTTAAAAATAAATATCTCAAATCGGTAAATTTAGAAGGATCCCAACAGTGAGGGTCAGAAGTAAATCCTGAGATGTTGCTCAAAATATATGTAATTAAATTAGTAGTAAAATCAATAGATGTCGTCTTTATAGAGTATTTATACCTGAGGCTTATCAATCTGATTAACCGTTTTAGTGCTATGTTTATTTTGACAGTATATATCATATATAAATTGCTAGATATTTTGTGATTTTAAATTTAAAAAAATATGGTATTCAATAAAAATACAATAACTTGGACAAATACCAATCAATTTTAATGTTTTTTTTAATATACAAGTAAATAATGAATTTAATGCACATTATAGCTATAATTTAAAAAAAAAACTACACATTTACAAATACAAAAAGAAAAAAAATACAAAAATACAAGATTATTTCACTTCACAATTGTGTTTTTGAAAACGAATCCGAAGATTTAGTTTCTATTAGCAATATTGCGATGTCCAATAATGTCACTTGAGTCATCACTGTCTTCAAATATGGGAACAAAGGTCTCGTCGTCCGTAGTGCCGCTGTCATTTGATACATTACGATCATCCGCAATAGAACTAACTTCCGACATGGTGAAAAATATCGGTTCACTTTAGGGTGTATTTATTTTAACAGGATAAACAATGAATACAGTTATCAAGACACGCACCAACCGCATTATACCACGCTAAAATTGAACACGTGATCTCCGGAAGACAGAAAGTACGCTGCAATTTTCAGTGTATTTTCAGATATAGCGCTGCGTCGAAATTTATATACCTAAAGCTTACAGCGCGATGGCGCTGAGCCGCTCGCTTAATATAAAAATTATGAACAATTCACCG